>JAIUZE010002016.1:0-45223 GCA_022085475.1 Heliosperma pusillum | reverse complement strand
CCAACTTATAAACTTGGGTACTGCTGGTCAAGCATGGCTTCTCCTAGGTGACTTTAATGTGGTCAGAGATGCTAGTGAGAAGGATAGTCACTCCTCTCCTAACTATTCAGATATTCAAGATTTTAATACTTGTCTGCTTTAATGTGGAGTGGATGATATTAATGCTTCAGGATGTGAGATGACTTGGACTAACAAACAGGATGCCAACACTCTTGTTTGGGCAAAACTGGATAGAGCTCTTGCTAACCATGATTGGTACTCTTTGTTCCCTGCTACTTCTGCTCAATTTCTCCCTGCAGGGATTTCTGATCACTCCCCAGTTCTGGTTTCTGTTTGTGAGGACCACCATAGAGGGAATAGATTCAGCTTTCTTAATTGTTGGGTTAGTCACCCTGACTATCTCACTTTGGTTGAGGAAGCTTGGATGATACCTGTGCAGGGATCTCTTATTTTTAAGCTTTTTGCAAAACTGAAAAATGTCAAGCTTAAGTTTAAGGACTTACATAAAAGGGATTTTTCTAATCTATCTGTGAGAATTGAAACTTGTCTTGCTGATCTTTCTGCTTGCCAGGAACAAATTCAAAATGATAGATATTCTCCTATTCTCTATGAGAAAGAAAGGGATCTTCTTAAGTCCTATACAAAGCTCAGGAAGACTGAGGGTACTATTCTTAAGCAAAAAGCTAAAATCAAACACATCTCTTATAATGACTCTTCTTCTAAGTACTTCTTTGCTTGAATCCATGACAGGAAACAACAACAGACTATTGGTCAAATCCTTGATAAGGATGGGAATAGTTTGCAGGGAATTGAGAATGTTTCTACAGGTTTTGTTGATTACTACAAAGGTCTTCTAGGCACTCCTGTTTCTGTTGACCCCATTGATACTCAGTTTATTCAACAAGGTTCTTGCCTTAGTGATGAAGATATTCCTTCTCTAGTAAAACCTGTGGAGTTTGATGAGATTAAAAAAGCTCTTTTCAGCATTGGTTCTGATAAAAGTCCTGGACCTGATGGTTTCTCATCTAAGTTTTTTAAAAGTACATGGAATATCACAAGACTTCTGCAAGGCCGTTCAAGCTTACTTCAAAAATGGCAGACTAAGCAAACAAGCCAACTCTACTATCATTGCTCTTATTCCTAAAAAGAAAGTCTTCAATACAGTTATGGATTTCAGGCCTTTATCTTGTTGTACTACCTTCTATAAAACTATTAGCAAGATCCTGACAAACAGACCGCAAAATATCCTTCCTAAGATCATTGGGCCTGAGCAGGCTGCTTTCATCAAAGGAAGGAATATTCATGAAAATATCATGATGTCTCAGGCTTTGGTTAAAGGGTATGACAGGAATTTCCTTACTCCTAGATGCCTTATCAAGGTTGATATAAGGAAAGCTTTTGACTCTCTTCAATGGGATTTTATCCAAAATATGCTTGAGGGTCTTGGTTTTCCTGCTATATTCACTAATTGGATTATGGGTTGTATCAGCAGTTCTTGGTTTCCTATTAGACTTAATGGTACTAATCATGGCTTCTTCCAAGGGGGAAGTGGGTTGAGACAGGGGGATCCTCTATCTCCTTACCTTTTTGTCATGAGCATGGAGCTGCTTTCTAGGTACCTTAGGAAGATTTGTGCTCAACCTGGGGTATCTTATCATCCAAAGTGTTCCAAAATTGGGCTTACTCACCTCATTTTTGCTGATGACCTCATGATCTTCATTAGAGGAGATGTTCCCTCTGCATCTGCTGCATTTAACATCCTCACTCAATTCTCAAAGTAGTCTGGCCTTCATGCAAATACTGATAAAACTGATATCTATTTTGGAGGAGTATCATCTGCAGTAAAACAACAAATTCTAGATGTTACTGGGTTTTCTGATGGGCAATTCCCTTTTAGATATCTTGGGATTCCTCTCAACACTGCTAGGCTCAACGTTGATACCTATATGGCTCTCATTACTAAGATCCAAGCTCAAATGAATCATTGGTCTACTAAGCACTTCTCCTATGCTGGAAAGCTGCAGCTTTTAAATTCTGTCATTTTTCGGCTTACTAATTTCTGGTGTACTAATGTTTTATTCCCTAGGAATGTTTACAAGATCATTACAAAGATATGTCGAGATTTCTTCTGGAATTCTGAGGCTGGCAAACATAAACTTATCTTTTTAAACTGGAAAAGTTTATGCTCTCCTTGGATTGAAGGTGGTTTTGATGTCAAAGAACTTCTCTCCTGGAATAAAGCAATGCTATCCAAATGGATTTGGCTACTACAGACTAGGCAGGATTGTCTTTGGTCTGTCTGGCACAAAGCTTATCATCTTCAGTATTCTTCTATATGGGAGGCTACCAGCAAGGATCATTTTTATGAGAACTTCAGAAGTATCCTTAAAGTGAAGGATGAGATTCTTACTCGAGTAGTTCATCCTAACACTGCTGACTCTCTCCTTTCTTCCTGGGCTCCTCATGGCAAGTTCAACACCAGCCTTGCTTACCAGTGGTTCAGAACAGAGAATCAGCTACTTCCCTGGGTCTCTGCTCTCAGAACAAACTTTATTGTTCCTAGTCACAGGGTCACTACTTTCCTTGCTATGCAGAATAAACTTGCCTCTCTTGACAATTTGGTCATTAAGGGGCTGCAAATCATAAACAGATGCATCCTTTGCAAGTCTGCCAATGAAAGCCAAGCTCACCTCTTCTTCAGCTGTGTCTTCTCTACAGAGGTCTGGGCAGGACTGACTCAATGGCTTAAGCTTGGCTGTAGTACTCAAGACTGTAGGCAACTTCTTAACTGGTGTGCTAGCAGACCTCATAGAAGACATTAGAAGAATGGGTGGATCTGTAGTTGCCTTGCTGCTGCTTGTTTTCATATGTGGCAGGAACGAAATGTTAGAGTCTTTGCAGGATTGGAGTATACAGCTCAACAAGTTCTCCAACAGATTAAACTTTCTGTTAGCATTAGAATCCTAAGCAAAATTCATAAATCAAAGTGTAGAAATGCCATACTTAGTCTCAATGGGTTCCAAAACTAATTCTTTGGAAATAGTGGTTAATTCTTTGTAAAGAAATTTGTCCTTTTTTTTCCCTATATGGATGAATAAGAAAGACTATACATTCTTGAAAAAAAAAAATATTAATAATAATAATAATAATAAAAGGGTTTTTTGCTTTTTACCACCTAATTTGTTCAAAATTTTACAAATTACCACCTATTGAGTCCATTTTTACAAATAACCACCTTAAATTGAGGAAAATCCTTACAATCCACACCTATTTTGCATTATCTTGATGGTTCTTGTTAATTATCGTCTCGGTTACGTTTTATCGTCAAACGATTATTTTAATTGACCAAATTACCCTTCATTTATCATTTATCACTCACTTCTCATTTATCAATTATCATCTACCCCATATTTATCAGTTTTACACTTTCCCCAAATTATAATTTCTGATGAACCCTAATTTCCTTATTCACTAAACCATCTTCCCCTTTACTTTGATTTTCTGTCTATTTGTTCTGCACATTCAAGGCAGTGCGTACAAAGCTGATAGTGCGTACAAAGCTGCAAGTGAGCCCTGCACAAAAAGATGGCACTTAGATTAATACCCAGTATATTGAAAATATATATGTTGATTACAACATCAGCCCAATGCCACAAATGGTGAGAACATATATGTTGACTGTGTACAATTCCTCGTAAGATAAAAGCGAAAGATATATGTCAGATTTGCCTAAGGTTTATGAAGACCAATTCAAATTCCTTACATACATATAAGAAAATCACTGCCGTGTCCACCTTAGCCATAGGGAAAATCACTGCCATGTCCACCTTAGCCATCAACATATATTTTTTTGCTTTGTTGTTTGGTGAGTAGCACATACAAAGCATGATTCTTTACATACATTTGATTACCTGAAATTTGAATCACGATTGCAGTAGTCGTCTACCTTGAATGTGCAGAACAAATTGACAGAAAATCAAAGTAAAGGGGAAGATGGTTGAGTGAATAAGGAAATTAGGGTTCATCAGAAATTATAATTTGGGGAAAGTGTAAAACTGATAAATATGGGGTAGATGATAATTGATAAATGAGAAGTGAGTGATAAATGATAAATGAAGGGTAATTTGGTCAATTAAAATAATCGTTTGACGATAAAACGTAACCGAGACGATAATTAACAAGAACCGTCAAGATAATGCAAAATAGGTGTGGATTGTAAGGATTTTCCTCAATTTAAGGTGGTTATTTGTAAAAATGGACTCAATAGGTGGTAATTTGTAAAATTTTGAACACATTAGGTGGTAAAAAGCAAAAAAAAAAACACACATAATAATAATGACAATACTAATAATTAATAATAATAGTGTTTTACTAGTATGCATTTTTAACATGTTATCATTTTAATCAAAATCTAATCAAAAACATATTGTAAAATGGTTACATACTCTGACTAATGTGGTTACATACATACTCTGACTAATATGGTTACTACTCTAACTAATATGGTTACACATATTAACATGTTATCATTCGAACATGTTAGACAAAAAAATGATACTACATTCTCTAACATAATAGAAGCTTCATCCTCCATGTAGATGTTATCAAAACACAAATTCTCGTAGACGATGTAAAATGATTTTTGTATCAATTTGAACTAAGAAAAATCGTTCTTACAATTACCACACATAACATAGAGAAACTTATTAATTTATGTAATACAAAATTAATATAGGCTACTTAATAAATGTAGAAATAAAAAATATGAATCTACACCAAATTTCATAATTATACAAACCTTCTTTCATGGTCGTTATTTGTTCATCGTCATTACCGTTCTTAGGGGATGTCTTATTCTCATCCACTCCATCCTCCATTATTCTTTTTCAAAAGTTTCAATAAAGATTGGTGATTTTTTTTTTCACTAAAAATGGAGATGGTGATTTTAAGAGACAAGAGAAGATAATAGAATCGGAAAAAAAAGAAAAAAAAATATCAGAGAAAAGATTGTAGTTGATGGTAGTGGAGTAGAGTTTTATGGGATGTGATGTTTAAGTCAAAGACATTTAATGCTCTTGAAAAAACTACCCATAACTATAATAAAATAATAAACCACAGTACATGGCAGATACAAGTGGGGGGAAACGGGTGGGTCATAGTGGACTAAGTGGTATGTATCCGACCCGTCGCAAGCTTGCGACGGATACCGCCATCATAAATGAGAATTCGAACTAACTTGCAGAAGAATAGATATATGTGAAAAAAGACTTTATGTTTGTTCTTCCATTTTGACGGGTAAAAAACATCATGGCACAAGACTTGTGATGATTGCTTTGCAATTTTTTGCAACAAGGACAAGTCAAAATCTGAAGTACCTCTCACGTTCAGGAACAAAAAAACGTACTGCTACAACATAACCAACTATAGTTGTTACAAATGTCAATAAAACGAGCAAAAATTCGAGTGTATCAGGTATAAACAATCAAGTCCTGAAGGGAACTAATGTCACAGGTGATGAATGTCCGACAGCGGCTTGAGCAACCTCTTCACTAACGCAAGCTTCCTCTGGAAGTCTGAAGCTTAAGCAAAACATAGCCTGAGAAAAGCAATAGTACCTTGAAAGATTAGTTGTATACAACGACATTACTCTAGTGCCTCAATCATTATCACAAAACATTGGGAACTGGGATCAGGTATATGCACCCTTACCCTTATCGTACATAGAGGTTGCTCACAAATGAACTGCGATCAATAATGAATATTGGGCCAAAAATTACTACTTCATACTTCACAATTGACAAAAGTGTGGCAAATTTATAAGTCGTTTTGGAGTAATCTTGAACCAAAGGGAGCGCGTCTATGGCTCCTCTAAAATGGACATCGAAAGTCTAGCTACAAGTTTGTCCAGGATAACCCCTTTTGAAGTCTAGCAAAAACTTAAGTAACAAGCACCCCAAACTAGAGTCCAGTAAACATTAAAGCAGAGAAGGTACAAGTCAGATTGTGGTTTTCTTGTGTTTAAGTCAACTTGTCCTCGTCCAAGGCAGGTCTTATCTAAGTTCTAATAAGAGTAGAGAGTCCCAAGGAGCAGCAACACATCCAGGCAAAGCAGCAAGACAACAAGAACAACAAATTTTCATTTCAGGAAAACTCCAAAACTGCTTTATTTGCTTTTTGTTCAGTCTGTTCTTTGTGTCTTGTGTTTGTGCTTTATAGTTGTTGAGCTCGTCCTATTGTAAGGCTCTTAATTAGTGTCAGTTGTAGTAGTTTAGATCCTAAGCTGGCCCTTGGATGATCTGTACATCCAATGGTTCACAAGATATCAGCCTCCCTATATAAGGAGGTCTTGTATGTTGTTTCAAGCAGACTTTTATGAATGAATTAACTTTGAGAAATCCCTCAAATCTATCAAACTTGTGCTAAGAGCTGTAGTTTGAGCCAAGCATGATACATCTTCAAGGTGTTTGATCATTTTCTTGCTTTGTGAGTCAAGTTATATCTGTGCCTTGTTGTGGTTAACTTGCTTGTTGTTTGAGTCTAGTCTAGGGTGTTTGTGCTTTGCTGTAACACTTTAAACCTGTCTCAAAACTAGTCTTTAAGTCCCTTCTCTTGTGCCTTGCTGTAGGGGAGTTTCTCTAAGTCATATCCTTGAGTTTTCAGTTGAGACAAGTCACCCTCTCTAAAACAACATCCATTTCTGTTTGAAATTGTCTCAGTTTGAGTAAGCCTAGTCAAGCATTCATTAAACTTGTAAACCTTAGTAGTTTACACTCCAAATTGGTTATCATAGCTTTGGTTGAGAGTCTTAGTGAGTTCATTTCCCCTAACTACATTTAAAAACACAAAAATAGCCCAATGAGTGAAGAGAGACTGGCAGGAGTAGAAGCAAAGATGGAGGACCTGGCTGGGATTGTAACGACCCTAACCAGAGCCTTGGATCAGGTAATAGGCAACCAGTTGTTTGCTGGAGGAAGAGGCAGAGGACGTGGAAGAGGCCAAGGAGGAGGCAGAGGAAGGCCACCTGATGATGAAGAGTATCCAGACTCAGATGACTCAACAAGGAGCAGAGCTTCCATTCACAGGCACATAGACAAGCATCTTAAGGTAGACATCCCTGAGTTTTCTGGTAGTCTTAATCCTGATGATTTTTTAGAATGGTTAAGAGAAGTAGAAAGGATCTTTGAGTACAAAGGATATAATGATTCTAAGTCTTTTAAAGTAGCCATCCTTAAACTGAAAGGGTATGCTTCCCTTTGGTATGAAACCATGAAAGGGTTAAGGGCTAGGGAAGGGAAAGAACCCATCAAATCTTGGACTAAACTGAAAAAGAAACTGCTAGACAAGTTTGTTGCTAAGGATTACACCCAGGATCTGTTTATCAAATTGTCTAAGTTGAAACAAGGAGACAAACCTGTTGAATCTTATCTGAGAGAGTTTGAACAACTCACCTTGCAGTGTGATATAAATGAGAAACCTGAGCAAAGGATTGCTAGGTACTTAGAGGGTCTAGATAAGAACATTGCTAACAAGGTTAGGATGCAACCTCTGTGGTCATTTGATGATGTTGTCAACTTATCTCTGAGAATTGAAAAGATAGGGAAGACTAAGCCTGTTACACCAAAACCTGTTAGGCCTTTTCAAACCAGACCTTATAGTGGGTTGAGACCATGGATACCCCTAAGACAGCACCCCCACCTACCTTAGACAAGGGAAAGGGCATCATGGGTCAAAAGCCAAGCACTTCATTGACTGAGAACAGAATTAGGTGCTTCCAATGTCAAGGCTATGGACATTTCAGGAAGGATTGCCCTTCTAAGAAGACCTTAACTATAATGGAGGTTGAGGCTTGGGAAAAGGAAGGTCTAGTTGAGTATGAGAGGGATGAACCTGAGGTTGAAGAAGTGGTGAGTGAGGAGGAAGAGCCTAATCAGGAGGCAATAGTGGCACTTCCTGACACAGGCCACAGCTTGGTTCTATGGAGAGTAATGCACTCACAACAGATACCTTTGGAGGAGGATCAAAGGTCCCTCATCTTTAGGAGCAGATGTACCATACAAGGAAGGGTTTGTAACCTCATCATAGATGGAGGAAGCTGTACCAATGTGGCCTCAGTTACTATGGTTGATAAGCTGAAGTTGAGCACTCAAGAGCACCCTCACCCCTATAAGTTGAGATGGCTGAATAAGGGAGCAGAGGTTAAGGTGGATAAACAATGTATGGTCCCATTCTCCATTGGAAGTGTGTACAAAGATGAAGTATTGTGTGATGTGGTTCCAATGAATGCATGTCACTTGTTATTAGGAAGGCCATGGGAGTTTGATAAAAGCTTCATACACCAAGGAAGAAGCAACACCTATTCCTTCAAGCATGGGAGCAGGAAGGTGTACCACATCAGAAGAGCTATAGGAGTCCAAGCATGGCTGAAGACTTTAGTGGAGTCTTGTTTCTGTCTGAGTCAGCAATGGTCAAAGAGTGTAGTGAAGAACAATCTATATTAATGCTGCTATCAAAAGAAGTTCAAGTAGAGGAGTCTAAGGTAATCCCTGCAGAAGTTAAGCCCCTAATTGATCAGTTCAAGGAAGTGTTCCCAGAGGAACTTCGTGATGGCTTACCCCCTTTGAGAGGAATTGAACACCAGATAGACCTTGTGCCAGGGTCTGTACTACCTAATAGACCAGCATATAGGAGTGATCCCAAGGCTACACAAGAGCTGCAGAAACAGGTTGGAGAATTGATGAGCAAAGGTTTTGTAAGAGAATCCTTAAGTCCATGTGTTGTGCCTGCATTACTGGTTCCTAAGAAGGATGGGACTTGGAGGATGTGCATAGATAGCAGGGCTATCAATAACATCACAGTCAAGTACAGGTTCCCTATACCTAGACTTGATGACATGTTGGATGAGCTAAGTGGTTCAAGGTTCTTTTCTAAGATTGATTTGAGGCAAGGTTACCATCAATTGAGGATCAGGGAAGGAGATGAGTGGAAGACAACCTTCAAAACAAAGCATGGCCTTTATGAGTGGCTTGTCATGCCCTTTGGCCTGTCAAATGCCCCAAGTACCTTCATGAGATTAATGACAGAAGTGCTTAGGCCTTGCATAGGGAGATTTGTGGTGGTATACTTTGATGATATCCTCATCTACAGCAAGAGCAAGGATGATCATTTGAGACATCTTGAGGCTGTGTTTGAAATACTTAAGGAGAGTAAGCTCTTTGGGAAGCTTGAGAAATGCACCTTTATGACTGAGGAAGTCAAGTTTCTAGGATATGTGGTGTCTGGTAGAGGCATTTCAGTTGATCAAGACAAGATCATTGCAGTTCAGTCTTGGCCTATCCCTAAGAATATTACAGAAGTGAGAGGGTTTCATGGCCTAGCCTCTTTCTATAGGAGGTTCATTAAAAACTTTAGCACTATTGCAGCACCCCTCACTGAATGTATGAAGAGAGGAGAGTTCACTTGGACTGAGAATGCCTTGCAGGCTTTCAAACACATGAAGAAGCTCTTGTGCAGTGCACCTATCCTTAGGTTGCCAAACTTTGATTGCCTATTTGAGGTTGAATGTGATGCAAGTGGAGTGGGAATTGGAGCTGTCCTCATCCAAGAGAAGAAACCTGTAGCCTACTTTAGTGAAAAGCTAAGTGGTGCCAAGCTGAACTATTCTACATATGATAAAGAGTTATATGCTCTTGTCAGAGCTCTAAGGCATTGGAGTCATTACCTAAAGCCCAAGCCTTTTGTCCTACACTCTGATCATGAGGCATTGAAATACATAGGAGGTCAACATAAGCTCAGTCACAGGCATGCTAAATGGGTGGAGTTCCTCCAGTCATTCACCTTTTCTAGCAAGTACAAAGAAGGAAAACAAAATGTGGTAGCTGATGCTTTGTCTAGAAGATACACTTTGCTATCAACCATGGAGCAAAGGGTTCTTGGATTTGAGTTCATGAAGGATATATATCAGGAAGATCCAGACTTTGCAGAAGATTGGTTAGCACAGAAAGAGGGAGCAAGGACCATTGATTCACCCTACACTCTGCAAAATGGATTCTTGTTCAAGGGAAACAAGTTGTGTGTTCCCAGAGGATCTTATAGGAGTCTATTGATCAAGGAGGTGCATGGAAGTGGCCTTGGAGGACACTTTGGGGTTCAGAAGACTGTGGACATACTGCAGGATCAGTTCTACTGGCCTAAGATGATGGGAGAAGTCCAAATAGTACTCAGAAGGTGTGAAGTTTGTCAAAAGGCCAAGAGTTCTTTTCAAGCAGGACCTTACACTCCCCTACCAGTCCCATGTAGGCCTTGGGAAGATGTAAGTATGGACTTCATAGTAGCATTACCTAGGACAGCAAGAGGGAAAGACTCTATTATGGTGGTTGTGGATAGGGTCAGCAAGATGGCACATTTCATTGCCTGCAAAAAGACTGAAGATGCTGTGAGTGTGGCAGAGTTATACCTTGATGAGGTGGTGAGGTTACATGGAGTTCCAAGGACTATTGTATCTGACAGAGACACAAAGTTTATGAGCCATTTCTGGAGGACATTGTGGAAGCTGCTTAATACAAGATTATTGTTCAGCACCTCTCATCATCCTCAAACAGATGGACAAACTGAGGTGACCAACAAAACCTTGGGAAGGATCTTGAGGTGTATAGTCAGCAAATCCCTCAAGGATTGGGACTTAAAACTAGCTCAAGCAGAGTTCTCTTTCAATAGAGCTCCATCAGCAGCCACAGGCCACTCCCCCTTTGAAGTGGTCTATGATACTAACCCCTTAATGCCTTTGAATTTGTCTAATGTGTGCAGGTCAGAGATCCATTATGATGCCAAGAAAAGGGTGGAACAAATGCTAAAACTCCATGAGTCAGTCAGAAAACAAATTGAGAAAATCAATGATCTATACAAGAAGAATGCCAAGGTTCCTAAAGCCAAGAAAGACTTTGCACCAGGAGACTTAGTATGGATCAACCTAAGGAAAGAAAGGTTCCCTTCCAAGAGAAAGAATAAGCTAGAGCCAAGAGCAGATGGTCCTTTTCAAGTCATAGAGAAGATAGGTCCTAATGCCTACAGAATTGATCTACCAGGAGAGTATGCAGTTCATGGAACATTCAATGTTGGGGATCTTAGTCCCTTCTATGAAGACTCTGAGGGAGAGGAAGACACGGGCTTGAGGTCAAGCCATTTTCAACCTGGGGAGGCTGCAGCAGGAGCTCACCCAAGGGGCCTTGATGATCAAGCCACAAACAAGACAAGCCTGACCCCAAGATCCCCTCAGATGGAAGCTCGAGTCACAAGGTCCAAACAACAAGCCATGACAGACCAAGCTCAAGCCCAGCCAAGCCAAGACATTGAGGAAGATAGTCCAGGGCTCAACAAGCCATGCCAAGTCCCAACTCAGTCCACATTACCCACACAAGACAGAAACAATGCCATTCAGAACCAGGCAGACCAATCAGCAAACCCTGCACCAAGGAGGTACACCAGGGCATCCCAGCCACCCCCACCATGGCCTACCATCAAGCCAACCCACTAAGCTACAAGTTTGTCCAGGATAACCCCTTTTGAAGTCTAGCAAAAACTCAAGTAACAAGCACCCCAAACTAGAGTCCAGTAAACATTAAAGCAGAGAAGGTACAAGTCAGATTGTGGTTTCCTTGTGTTTAAGTCAACTTGTCCTTGTCCAGGGCAGGTCTTATCTAAGTTCTAATAAGAGTAGAGAGCCCCAAGGAGCAGCAACACATCCAGGCAAAGCAGCAAGACAACAAGAACAACAAATTTCCATTTCAGGAAAACTCCAAAACTGCTTTATTTGCTTTTTGTTCAGTCTGTTCTTTGTGTCATGTGTCTGTGCTTTATAGTTGTTGAGGTCGTCCTATTGTAAGGCTCTTAATTAGTGTCAGTTGTAGTAGTTTAGATCCTAAGCTGGCCCTTGGATGATCTGTACATCCAATGGTTCACAAGATATCAGCCTCCCTATATAAGGAGGTCTTGTATGTTGTTTCAAGCAGACTTTTATGAATGAATTAACTTTGAGAAATTCCTCAAATCTATCAAACTTGTGCTAAGAGCTGTAGTTTGAGCCAAGCCTGATACATCTTCAAGGTGTTTGATCAGTGTCTTGCTTTGTGAGTCAAGTTATATCTGTGCCTTGTTGTGGTTAACTTGCTTGCTGTTTGAGTCTAGTCTAGGGTGTTTGTGCTTTGCTGTAACACTTTAAACCTGTCTCAAAACTAGTCTTTGAGTCCCTTCTCTTGTGCCTTGCTGTAGGGGAGTTTCTCTAAGTCATATCCTTGAGTTTTCAGTTGAGACAAGTCACCCTCACTAAAACAACATCCATTTCTGTTTGAAATTGTCTCAGTTTGAGTAAGCCTAGTCAAGCATTCATTAAACTTGTAAACCTTAGTAGTTTACACTCCACTAACTAATATGGTTACACATATTAACATGTTATCATTCGAACATGTTAGACAAAAAAATGATACTACATTCTCTAACATAATAGAAGCTTCATCCTCCATGTAGATGTTATCAAAACACAAATTCTCGTAGACGATGTAAAATGATTTTTGTATCAATTTGAACTAAGAAAAATCGTTCTTACAATTACCACACATAACATAGAGAAACTTATTAATTTATGTAATACAAAATTAATATAGGCTACTTAATAAATGTAGAAATAAAAAATATGAATCTACACCAAATTTCATAATTATACAAACCTTCTTTCATGGTCGTTATTTGTTCATCGTCATTACCGTTCTTAGGGGATGTCTTATTCTCATCCACTCCATCCTCCATTATTCTTTTTCAAAAGTTTCAATAAAGATTGGTGATTTTTTTTTTCAATAAAAATGGAGATGGTGATTTTAAGAGCAGTAGGTCTTGCTTAAGACGGGTCGGATCTTACAACGGGTATTTTGTGAGAGAAAATGGGTAGAGGGGACAAGGTGGGCTTCCCCCATGTGCTCTCCACTCACTCTTAATGGGTATTTTGTGAGAGAATATGGTATCCGTCTTAAGCTTAAGACGGATACCTCGGTCTGAAATAAGAATTTGTGTTTTAAGAGACAAGAGAAGATAATAGAATCGGAAAAAAAAAAGAAAAAAAAATATCAGAGAAAAGATTGTAGTTGATGGTAGTGGAGTAGAGTTTTATGGGATGTGATGTTTAAGTCAAAGACATTTAATGCTCTTGAAAAAACTACCCATAACTATAATAAAATAATAAACCACAGTACATGGCAGATACAAGTGGGGGGAAACGGGTGGGTCATAGTGGACTAAGTGGTATGTATCCGACCCGTCGCAAGCTTGCGACGGATACCGCCATCATAAATGAGAATTCGAACTAACTTGCAGAAGAATAGATATATGTGAAAAAAGACTTTATGTTTGTTCTTCCATTTTGACGGGTAAAAAACATCATGGCACAAGACTTGTGAATTGTGATGATTGCTTTGCAATTTTTTGCAACAAGGACAAGTCAAAATCTGAAGTACCTCTCACGTTCAGGAACAAAAAAACGTACTGCTACAACATAACCAACTATAGTTGTTACAAATGTCAATAAAACGAGCAAAAATTCGAGTGTATCAGGTATAAACAATCAAGTCCTGAAGGGAACTAATGTCACAGGTGATGAATGTCAGACAGCGGCTTGAGCAACCTCTTCACTAATGCAAGCTTCCTCTGGAAGTCTGAAGCTTAAGCAAAACATAGCCTGAGAAAAGCAATAGTACCTTGAAAGATTAGTTGTATACAACGACATTACTCTAGTGCCTCAATCATTATCACAAAACATTGGGAACTGGGATCAGGTATATGCACCCTTACCCTTATCGTACATAGAGGTTGCTCACAAATGAACTGCGATCAATAATGAATATTGGGCCAAAAATTACTACTTCATACTTCACAATTGACAAAAGTGTGGCTAATTTATAAGTCGTTTTGGAGTAATCTTGAACCAAAGGGAGCGCGTCTATGGCTCCTCTAAAATGGACATCGAAAGATTAGGCGTGCAAAAGAGGTAAAAACATAAGGTTTAGTTTACCTTGTTAGGTGCAACGTCCCTAACTCTATGGAACACAGGGTTGAGTATCTTAGCACCCAACCTAGACTCAGCCTCCTGCAAAATTGTGGGAATACTGAGCTCAGTAAATCAATATTGACACGCAGAATTCTTGAAGAAGAAAATCAAGAAGGCTAGCAAGTTTGTGCTACAAAGTTCATACATGAACAAGTAATTTTGTTCAATTCTAGGGTAGCAAAAATGGGAACTAGTAAAGCAGTTAATAATATTGTGAAGGGAATTATTGGATTAACAACCTTCTTCTACTTTTGTTCATTCCTAAGGACATCATCATAATTCCTTACAAGCTACCTTCATCATATTTATTCATTAAAATATAAATAGGGACTAAAAAATGTCTTTCTCTTGTCAATCAATCTTTTGAAAGCCAGACTCATGTCAATATATACAACTATACAAGAGCAACTCATGTAATAATTAACCTTACCCATCAATCCACTAATACAAAGAATAACACCCCAATTAGTCCTTATTTCGGTCAGCTCACCAAAGTATTATCATGAGATCATCTACGGGAATGTGTATACTTGCAATACTTAAAAGAAAAGAACCAAAACTTCCGTTGAATTCCAAGCTAAAAAGACACAAAAAAAATGCAGTGTGGATAAAAGTACACAGAATAAGCAAAGCATAGATACTCACTGAAATGATATATTCTTCAGTTTCACTGGCCCGGATGAAGCAGTAACAGTGAATCCAAGGTAGAAGCCCCTTCCAATATTTCTTCTGTATCCGATCTTTAAATGCATCTGTGGGTTTGAATAAGAAATTGATAAGCATGTCATATACAGAGACAAATCACTAGCCAATCAGGGTATTTACAAATGAAAAATCATCTACAGACTCAATTACATATACTTCTAGGTAGGTGCATATTTACCGAGAAACTGGAGTGCAGAAGCAGGTAAGTTCATTATCACATGATCAACATGCTCCCACGGCTTTACAGCAGGAGGATCAAAGGTTCTCAACCGCTTAGCAGTTCTACGTTTCGTGCCACCAGAACTATCGGATCCCACAGCTCCATTATCTAAAGTACCAATTAGCATGAAAAGGATTAATAGATATATCAAGATGTGGCTCCACGAGGAAAAATGTCTATGGTTATTCATAAAACCACCCTTAGGTCTAGAAAGCATGTCATTCGGGTCCCGTCTCTAGGGGTGGGCTCTTGTCATCATAAGTTCAGGTTGACTTCAAATAGTGACTGCAATGCGGGTCGAACGGATCATTTCTAGGCCGTGGCTAACAAAGATTAGCGTTTCAAAGTACTAGTTAGGTAGGGTAGGCTTATTTGCATGTAAAGTCAATACGGGATTGAGTTGGGTCATTCTGATAGTCTCAGATTTGTTACGTTGAGTGAGCATGACACATAGTAGGCTTTTGACACCATCTGTGATACCTTCTTGACAATATTCTGCGGGCCTTTTAGCTGCTAAAATAGATGAGTTCACCTTCACTCTTGCCACTGCATGTCCAAATTATAACAACGCTTTCATAGACTTTGTTACCTGACATGGGAAATTCACGAGCACAAAACCAAAGAGAGCAAGTACAACTTTTAGATTACCTTCAGAATTTTCATCATTGACTCCGCCATTGGATGTCCTGCTGCTTCCATCAGAAGCATTTGGAGGAATTCTGCAGGAATCGTTTTTGTTCAGAGTAGGAACAGTCATCAAATGACTGATGAATTCTCTCGCGTCCATGTTATATGCAAATACACGATTCCCAACTTTATTAATTTCTGCATTGATTTTCAAATATCGGATGCTATCCGGGTTGAGATCATTTCCATACACAGTGCAACCCTTTAGTGCTGCTGGAACGGCAAATGGGCCAATGCCGGCAAACATATCGCAAATGGTCTCTCCAGCTTGGAATAGAGACACTATTCTCATATGCTCATGTTCTAATCTGGAGTTCCAGTAGACCAGACCGTAATCAAGCTTGAATCCTGCCCCATACTGCCTCACCTCTGTAGCCATATCACTTTCGCCAGCGAGGACTTCAAATTTTGGAACCCGAAATTCATTAGTGATGCTGCCAACTTTGTTCACTACAGTTTTGATTCTTGGATAATTTTTCTGTTAACAACAGAGAACTTCTCTTCAGATGAAGCACTAGACAAAAATTTTGAATACTAATCAAAACCCTTCAAATGAGACATTTTAAAGCTTGGTAAACACAGCTGAAAAAATTATCCTACATAGCAAATGCCTACTTACATCATAGATAACTTTTGCAATAATGTCCTTGTAAGGGAGTAATTCTTCGGTAATATTGACATGTGCAACATGACCTGCACATATTCTATAAACATCAATCTATGAATCAGAACCCTTGAAGAGAGTTTAAAAACTCCACTTTTTAGGATACTGAAAAGTTAATCAAATAGCAAAACTATAAGCACATGAAATGTTGCACTACAAGAAAAAAATCATTTGTGGTAGTCTCCTTGTTCTTAGTATAACCAAAAATGATTGTTTATAGCAGATTTCCTTGTCAAATATAGGTAGATAATTTGATCTAACTTTCTCCTTACGAGTACGATTTTCTTTCTTTATGATCCCCTTATTCTTTGCTTCAAGTAGGAAACGAAATACATATAAATACTTAACTATTGTCTCAAAAGACGAGGGCACCTCAACTCCATCAGGCAAAATCTGCTTCAGAATGTGGTCTACAAGTTGATCAAGAAACAGAAAAAGATAACACAGTTAATTCTGATGAAAAATCTACTATGTTAGAGGTAAGACAGAAAATATTTAAGCTTTTACCAGGAGCTCTATGCATCAAAATATGCTACGACATCATAAAACATGTGTGTCATCTAATTTAGATTACAAAGAGTTTTATCAAACGATTACGTGAACAGAAAATATCTGTTTCTTTTTCTTTATTTATTGTTTCGTGTATGAAACAAGAGCATGACAGTATTATTTATACAATTATGCCTCATCACTTTTGTTTTGAACCATCGAGTTTCAACACTATTGAAGTAGAAAACAAATATAAGTGTTCATTATCTACCTAAATTGAAGTGGGTGCGTCGTGTTGGCTTTCGAAATCATATCAATTTACCAACAAAGAAATAACAGGTACCACTTTCAAACTTAAGCAAGTACCCTAAAATAAGAACTACATGAACCTTTGAGACAACAAATTAATTACAGAAAAGAGCACTATGTTCAGGACTTGGAAATGCTGAAAAGCACCCATGAAAATGATACTACCACTGTGACCATGTTATTACAAAATGTTGAAGGTTACATTCATCGCAATTGAGAAAGTATTGATACCAAGATCATGCTGTGACAACTGAAAACCTATCCCGAGACTAAATCTCAAATAATGGTGCAGGAATGTATAAGGGTGTGGGGTATCGTGACACCATAGGCATTGAAGGCTTACTTTATAAAATGCGAGTTTGAGTAAAAAATTACCCATTGTTAAATACCTACAAATTTTTTTTGGTATTTCTTGAATTAATGTTTAAGAGATCACATTCAAGATTCTCTAGCTTTGCAACTGATCTCAATTTCAGATTTACTACCGTGGGTGTAAGTACAACTGTTTTATTGACGAGGACAGAACCAGTAACAGAAAATCATAGATAGAAGTACATCATAAATTGACTCACAAGGGGTGCAAACACATGTTTCTTTGTTCGAGGGTCAAGGGCAGATAACTCACAACAAAGAATGTAGGAGAAGAATTACATATCATTTAATATATTTATAACACATTCAATCACCTGCCCCCCAGTAGGAATATCCAAGGGTCAACGAGTAAGGAATGACTTCAATTTGACAGAGCTTTCGAAGTTCTTCAAGCTTCTGCTCAGGTACATCACACAAATCTGCTAAGCAATCATAACTTTACACTTGCGTGAGATATTAGTCTGAATAGAAATTTGGCTTTACTAAAACCATTGCGGTTTTAATGTGAAATAGTAGTCATTTGATGCAACTTTTGATACAATATTCATCATGGTCATTCAGAAATACCCTCTTTCTATGCTTTTCAAGTGCTCTATGAGATGTTCTCCATTGTTGGCGAGTAAAAAGTAATGTTTTTTTGCTCACAGTAGGGCAACTCTTGCGCTCTCCATAGGAACAAAAAGAGATTTACTCTACATATGCTCTTGAAGTAAAGTGGGTCATACCAAAAAGAAATGTGAGACAGGATTTGGTTTTCTTTCCATAGAGTTTTAAAAAGAAGAGGTGAGACCAACAAGTAATATGAAAGCATCTAGGAGAGTTTTGCTACTGCGAGCATAAAATTGGTTATTGCGCAACAAGAAGAGAGGGTAAATGGAGAGCAAAACAAATGTTCTTTCTTTGTTGCTAACTTGCTATTGTACATGTTCTCAATTTTTAATATAACTGGAAAGCAATGATAGGTATGCGATCATTTAGTGTTTAAGCACTGGAACAGTAGTTCAACCTAACCTACACATCACCTTGAGTGTGAATTCTCTCTGATAATAGCACGTAGCGATTCTTCTCTGAAGCTGGATCCTCCGTTATAGGCTTTACGCGAGGCTTATCCAGCAAGTATCTGCCCATGTACAACAACATCTAAAAAGACTTAGTAACACCACAAACTGCCAAAAGAACCACATTTGTAGGAAAAAGAACAAGGGAAATGCTAAAAGATAGGGAATCGATAGTTAAAAGGATCAACAAAGATATAATGCCTCGAGCACAACATTAACTATAACATCCCTAGCAAAGTGATGAAAGACGGATATTATAGGGCAGAGGCACGCCACAGAGGAGCAAGGGTGAGAAAGGGGCAGAAATATATAACAACAAATTCTCATAACAGATGGTCACATAACTATATTATAATAACTCATAAGATCACCCTTTCTGAGAATTCATTGGGATAAATTTTTTTTAAAAACAATAGTGGGTTAATGGGTAAATAGTTAAGGACAAGATTGGTATTCAAATGGGCTGATTCAAATTCCATCAACATGAGATTGTCTTTTAAGAGATTGATTTTATGTAGATATACTCTCGACTTACTTATTGCTCCGGGTTTCAAATTATTTCACAAATCATCAAATTTCTTGTATCTTTTTAATAAGGGATCTAGCATCATATAAGCTACAAGTCTTTTTATAAAAGAATATTATATCCTAAAGTTGCTAATAATAATTCAGATTTTGAATACCCTATTAAAATAAATCATCAATTCCCACTTAGTATTGATTCGGAGAAGGATAGGCTGGCATGGAATTTTGTCAAAAGATGGTAGATAACTGAAATCAGGATATCATTTTATACGATGGCGGAAAGAGCAGGTGGGGTATGGCAGTGCAAGCACAAAGAACAAGTTTCTGAATAAAAATATGGAGTCTTGATCTACCCCTGAAAGTGAAAAGTTTTGTAAGGCGTGTGTATGTTAAATCGCTCCCCTGTGGTTCGAACTTGCAAAAGCGAGTTCAAGACATAGCCCCAACTTGTTTGCAACGTCAGGTAGCTATTGAGAGTTATATTCATACTTTAACCAGGATATCATTATATTTTAGAATGGTTTTGTCCGGGTGGATTGGGTAATTCAAAGTAAGAAAGGGGAAGATCAAATCAGGTTGTAATTATGCTATGGGCCTCCTAGAATGTTCAAAATAGCATGTTCATAAGGGAGTTCAGTGTAAGGCTGTGAAGGTGGTAAATATGCATGGGGATATTGGCGTGCGTGGAACTAGATGCAAGGAAAGTGTCCTGGCAAATTGGCAATGTACATGGTGTTTGTGGGGGTGCAGCGGATAGTTGGGGAGTGAAAGCTCACTAGTTTTGGCTACTAAAAAAGGATGATATAAATAAAGAAAGAGAGTATAGTAGCATACCCTTCAAGTATTCGAGTGGCAGCTTTGCAAATTTGACGAGGTACAATAAGCGCCCATAGATTCAATTTCACATCAAACTTACTTTCATCCACCATATCTACTTTAAACAACCTGATAACCACACCATTTTACTAAAAATCATTAGGAAGTTATGAAGCTTGATGAAGCCAAGACAGTAGAATCAACAAACAAAGTTATAAAGTTGACCGTTGATGTTGGAAACAACTGAAACTTTGAATTAGGCAGAACATTTTTGGGTTTTACTCATTGATTACGCAATAACAGGCTTAATGAAAACATACAAATACAAAAGCAGGTGTTCCAAAAATAATAATAATAATAATAATTGGCACAAAAGACTTTGGTCGAACAGTTGGTGTGCAGGGGAGAAAAACTACATATAATTAAGAGTCAGGAATTTCAATTCATAAGATAAATGCAACAATTAGTGGTGACTCACAGATATTGGCTGTAACTATTGCTAGAATGCTAGAAACCGTATATCAGAGAAAACCCGCGCCAACAACTTAAAGCAACGAGGGCTCTGGGTGTCGGATGTGGGCATGCGGCACAACTGCACAACTATATTGTAAGTTTGCTATTCAACTTCGGATCAATTTTCAGTAGAGAGGTCTCAATTTTAACAAAATATTCTAATTTTGCTATTCAACTTAGGTTACCTATTGCTTTCAGCCATGTCCGCATGATAGCAGGTTAATATAAAAGTCAGTGTAGCAAAGATGGGGCCCATTGCATCCAAGCCTCGCGTAAAGCCTATAACGGAGGATCCAGCTTCAGAGAAGAATCGCTACGTGATATTATCGGAGAGAATTCACCCTCAAGGTGATGTGTACGTGATATTATCGGAGAGAATTCACCCTCAAGGTGATGTGTAGGTTAGGTTGAACTACTGTTCCAGTGCTTAAACACTAAATGATCGCATACCTATCATTGCTTTTCAGTTATATTAAAAATTGAGAACATGTACAATAGCAAGTTAGCAACAAAGAAAGAACATTTGTTTTGCTCTCCATTTACCCTCTCTTCTTGTTGCGCAATAACCAATTTTATGCTCCCAGTAGCAAAACTCTCCTAGATGCTTTCATATTACTTGTTGGTCTCACCTCTTCTTTTTAAAACTCTATGGAAAGAAAACCAAATCCTGTCTCACATTTCTTTTTGGTATGACCCACTTTACTTCAAGAGCATATGTAGAGTAAATCTCTTTTTGTTCCTATGGAGAGCGCAAGAGTTGCCCTACTGTGAGCAAAAAAACATTACTTTTTACTCGCCAACAATGGAGAACATCTCATAGAGCACTTGAAAAGCATAGAAAGAGGGTATTTCTGAATGACCATGATGAATATTGTATCAAAAGTTGCATCAAATGACTACTATTTCACATTAAAACCGCAATGGTTTTAGTAAAGCCAAATTTCTATTCAGACTAATATCTCACGCAAGTGTAAAGTTATGATTGCTTAGCAGATTTGTGTGATGTACCTGAGCAGAAGCTTGAAGAACTTCGAAAGCTCTGTCAAATTGAAGTCATTCCTTACTCGTTGACCCTTGGATATTCCTACTGGGGGGCAGGTGATTGAATGTGTTATAAATATATTAAATGATATGTAATTCTTCTCCTACATTCTTTGTTGTGAGTTATCTGCCCTTGACCCTCGAACAAAGAAACATGTGTTTGCACCCCTTGTGAGTCAATTTATGATGTACTTCTATCTATGATTTTCTGTTACTGGTTCTGTCCTCGTCAATAAAACAGTTGTACTTACACCCACGGTAGTAAATCTGAAATTGAGATCAGTTGCAAAGCTAGAGAATCTTGAATGTGATCTCTTAAACATTAATTCAAGAAATACCTATAAAATTTTGTAGGTATTTAACAATGGGTAATTTTTTACTCAAACTCGCATTTTATAAAGTAAGCCTTCAACGCCTATGGTGTCACGATACCCCACACCCTTGTACATTCCTGCACCATTATTTGAGATTTAGTAAGTCCTGAACATAGTGCTCTTTTCTGTAATTAATTTGTTGTCTCAAAGGTTCATGTAGTTCTTATTTTAGGGTACTTGCTTAAGTTTGAAAGTGGTACCTGTTATTTCTTTGTTGGTAAATTGATATGATTTCGAAAGCAAACACGACGCACCCACTTCAATTTAGGTAGATAATGAACACTTATATTTGTTTTCTACTTCAGGCCATTATTTATGTCCGTGAAATTAATTTTATGAGATAGATTAACCAGAGATTAGAACTCTCGAGTTTATTTTGTGGGAGTCTGACAACACCAAATATTGTCGTGTCTAGTAGTAATTTTTAAAGTCTTTCGTTTTACTTTTTACGGGTTATTAGCTTTGTTTTATGTTAATTCTAGTTTTTGTAATAATGTTAGTATTTAGTATTTTAAGTCAATTTTGAGAGTCAAAACCCAAAAGTCAATGAAAGTCAAACCCGAAACCCGAGACCCAAAAACCCGGAAATTGGAGTGGGCTAGCAATGAATCATCAAGGCATGAAGACCAAGCCCAATAGGTCAATGGAAGTCAAGGCGGGGCCAAAAATCCATGGGTCAACGAAAGTCAAGAAGGAAAAGAAAGGGAAAATTGGGCAGTGCTCGACACAACCTGCGTCGTAGGACGCAGCCTGCGTCCTTTCTCAGCACGGGATTTCTTCATTTCTCCGTCTTGTCTTTTGGAAGCCCACCTTTCAAGGCCCCTAGGTTTGCGGACCAAGGGTATATAAGAAGAAAACTGAAGAGAGAGAAGGGAGCCAAGCATACAACATTGAAACATCATATTTTCCTTAGAATTTCTCTACTTTATTCTTGAACTTTGGCTCTTGTAATTTGGTTTTATTTAGAAATTGGTTGTAATATGAAGACTATGGGTAGCTAATCTTTTCATTACTTGGTGTAATTTGAACAAGTTCACACCTTTAGCATTGTATGACTCTATAATCCTCTTCTTCCTTATTTAATGCAATTTGTTTATGTTAATCTTTTATGTTGAGTGAATGAATGTTTGGTTTGACTAGCTTGACATTTTGTTTACTTGATAAATGTTTGTTCTTGGTAGGAATTGTCACCCTATGCTTGAATGTATGAAGTAGACTTGAAAGGTTTCATCTTTGGTTTAAAAGTTCGAGTCTTTTGAGAAATAAATTGTATGTTGTGTGATTTTTACATGGTTTAATGTTGAATTGCATAATTCTAGCTTAATCCTTTGGTTGAATGCTTAAAGCTTACTCCTTTGTTTATGCTTATGTTTTAACAAGTGTGGATTTAGTTGTAAAGGGTCAATTTTGGGTGGTTTAATTCATGTTGGCTATTTCTTAGGAGATGGTATTAGATAAATGAGAAGAGAGGAAGAAAGGAGTCATCTTTGCTAATTGTTGTGTTACTTGGGATAATTACACTAAGTATTTTCTCACATATTTGATTACTTGCATTGAAGGTGTTTGTGCTAGTGCCTAAGCTAGATTTTCATATTTCATGTTAACTCATCTTTTTACCCAAACTCCCCCATTTATGTTTTCCTACATGTTTTCGATTGTGAATATCATAGTTTGTAATTAATTTAAGTCTTTGTTTTAATTAGTGTCTTAATTAGTAATTAGTGCTTTAATTCGTGATTAGATCCATTAGTTTTGTTAATTGTTATTTTGCAAGAGTCTAGATTAGATTATTTTAGCTAATACCGCTTTCCCTTGGAATCGATCCTTTTCTTACCCTTAATACCCTTTTTATTAGGTTGGTTTGAGTCTAGATTTGGTTTTATAAATTGTTATTTGGCCTAGCTAATTTGCGGAATTAACGACACCGTGTTTTAGCACCGTCAGAGTCCAATAGTGTTGAAACTTGATGGTTCAAAACAAAAGTGATGAGGCATAATTGTATAAATAATACTGTCAGGCTCTTGTTTCATACACGAAACAATAAATAAAGAAAAAGAAACAGATATTTTTTGTTCACATAATCGTTTGATAAAACTCTTTGTAATCTAAATTAGATGACACACATGTTTTATGATGTCGTAGCATATTTTGATGCATAGAGCTCCTGGTAAAAGCTTAAATATTTTCTGTCTTACTTTGAATTACCCAATCCACCCGGTCAAAACCATTCTAAAATATAATGATATCCTGATTAAAGTATGAATATAACTCTCAATAGCTACCTGGCGTTGCAAACAAGTTGGGGCTATGTCTTGAACTCGCTTTTGCAAGTTCGAACCACAGGGGAGCGATTTAACATACACACGCCTTACAGAACTTTTCACTTTCAGGGGATGGGAGTAATTATTACGGGAGTAATAGAGCTTAAATGAACTAAAAAATGAAGGGAAGTGAAGGGATTGGAGATGGAAATGGATAAAAATGGGGAAATATAGTGTAATAGTCCCTCTATTAAGGGAGTAAAAGTTACCTACCTCCCCCCTCAATTAATGCATTACCTCATACATATGGAGGTAATAATTCCTCCCTCACCTCCTCTTTACCCCCTCCACAACCACCACAAAGTACCAATCTCCTTCAATTTCTTCTTGTTTTAGCTCTCATTACTCCCTTAATAATTACTTCCATCCCAAGCAAGCCCTAAGAGGTAAGAGGTAAGAGGTGATTTTGTACTCTTTTAGGTAAGAGGTGATTTTGTACTCTTTTGATTAATTTATCCCCTAGAAATAAAGTTAACGGATTGGGATTAGATCTCTTTTGTTGTCCACATACTTACGCCCCCTCTCAGTCCCTCATCATTCCTCTCTCCACCTCTACCATACTCTCTTCACTTTTGTTCACATTCATCCCTTCCTTCTCTCTCTCCCCCTTCTCCCCCTCTATCTATCTCTCTCTCTCTCTTCCTCTTCATTTCCACCTCCATCTCCAACGCAAGTGTATGTAACAAATAAATCAGTAGCTCGTGTAACAAACATAAGAGGGAAATAATACACTCGTGCAAGTTTCAGGATCATGCTATGCCAACATGAAATTTCAAATTCAACACAGAAAATATACACGGAATTTCAGAATGTTCACCCTATAAAGGCACTGTCAAGAAAGAAATCAGTCATAAACCCCTATTTTTGAGTTGATGACCAAGTATGTAAGTCAGTTGCACCAAAATGCAAATCCCAAATATAACAACGACCAATTAGCTACCACAACCTCTCACATGATTTTGTCCAAGCACACATAGTGTGAGGGGGCATTAAGAAGAATGCAAAGACATACCCCACAATCAGGTTGTCAGTCCCTTTCTCTTTGAGGCAGCTTACTTTTACTCCCGCCAATCTGCACAACACATCAACTCATTAACACCCAAACAATCATCAAATTTAAAACCATATTAAAAAAAAATCTTAAATGAAAGCATAAATACACTAATGCCGCACTTGAGGTGAAAAAAAACATAAAGAATAAATATTGTAAGGGAAGAAAATAAAATTCTATCAATGATGGTAGAACCTCCAAATCCTACTCCTCTAACCGCCTCCAACCACAACATCCTCCTCCAACAACAACGATTAGTTAGCCACTAGAATACAAGACTCTGACAAATAGTCAATTACACAAAAACACTCAGACAGAAATCTTTAACTTGTTTATTCAAAAGACTACTGCTCCATGAAAATAGATCACCAAACAGCATCAAAGTCGATCATCTAGAAGGTAAATAACAATCAATTCATGGGTGTAGTTACAACGGTATTGAAAATTCTCAGATTTGATTCTTTTTCTTATAATCAGTTTTTAAGTGTTACTCATGTATTCTTTTTAGTCATCTGGGTAGATCTATATCATCTAATGTTATCATATTATAGGCTAAAATATGGCAGAATGAAAATACGAAATGAAGCTTCATTCCTTGTACCAGAGTATCAGGAAGGACCTCTTAAGGTAGATTTGCGCCAACATTATATCTGTCTAGACCACTTTCTCATTTGACTAAAACATACAACACACGAACTTATCGGCCGACCATGGGAAACAACCCAAATGAGTACAAATTACACACGAAATTATCTATTGTACCGATGAACTTCAAAAGAGATAGGAACTAAGAAAGCAAATTTCATCTTTTTAAGATGGCTTCATTTTAAAACCAAACCAAACCATCGACCACTACATTACCTTGTCTGCAAGTCGATAAAAGAATAATGAACTGAAAATACTACATTATCACCCAAAATTATGGCAGTTCATTGGCGCCTATATCCATATAGTATCAAGTGTACCAAAAGTACTCTCTCTCTCTCATTAACATATTCACCCATTTCCTTTTCTTCTCTCTCGCTTCCTCTTCATCTCCGCCTCCTTCACTTTTTTTCACTTATTCATCCTTTTATATCTCGCACCCGGTTTCCTCTCTCGCTCTCCTTTTCCATTTCTTTTCCTACCTCGCTCCCCCTCCATCTACATTTCTGTCACTTTTATTCACTTATTCATCGTTTAATCTATCTCCCTCTGGCCTTTTCTTCTTATCCCCTCATTTGTTCACATATTAGCTTCAATGTGATGTAAAGTATTCTTCCATGGAGATATTCTACATTTCTTCACATTTCTGTTATAACCAACAACACACTACCATCACTATTCAATTTCTACAAGCGCCAAATTTTCTATACTATATTGCTTGCATCGCCCAAAAATTTATTGTCTAGTGGTTCGAGTATGAAAAACTCGATACTAAAGTTTCAATGCGACAAAATAAGGCTTTGGTGGCTCACTGAAAAATTGATCAGAGCCCAAGAACCCGGCACTTCGAAACTGCAAGATCTTAATCTCCGAGGGCAACTTCATTGTCATCATAAGCCCCCATGATCACTATCACAAACTTTTTAGTGAAAAGATAATTGAAACCAGTTGACATAGAAACACTTTCATAGTCACTCAAATAAACTGGAAGTAATTAGACAAATGAGCTCACACCACAGTGGAATAGTATAGTACTCTGACCATTGGACCCATATTTTTATAATGAAAAAGAGATACTATGTAAAAGAAAGTAATAACTTAGATTGTTGAGGCAAAACAATGCAGTGAATATCTCTAAACAACAAATGGGTCCCAATCTTAAAACTCTTTAGGATGCAACTGGTCTACATGCTCGAATAAAAGCCATGAAGCGAGCGTAGAAGGTGGTTTTCAAAGTACTCTAATCACCACCCAAAAAACGTGTAAATAATAAGACCATTAATTAGTTCACCCAAACAAAAACCACCCACACAATTAAAAATCATTAAGACGATAACTTGCTTCACTCAATACTATTTGCACAATGACTCATGTATCGCTTTTTAAACATAAATTCTCATTTAAGACGGATAGTATTCGTCTTAAGTTTAAGACGGGTCAAATACATACCAAATTAACTCAATTGTTGCCTAGAGAATATCAAAAGTTTTGTCTTTATTATTCCCACTTGCTATTATTTGACCCGTTTAAAGCTCTAGACGGAGATACCAGTCATAAGCAATACTTATTGCTTTTTAAATGGCCACGCCTAAAAGCAAGATTCAAAGTATTGTCAAGCTAATCTTCTTACAAAACATAGAACCCATTTTTGGGAGTCAAATAAGAGAACCCTTACAGATAAACATGGTATACATGCAGATTAGTTGAACTTTAGGCAAAAACAAGAGAACCCATCAAATATTTGGGATTAAAACAAAGCTTACCAGATGAAAGATTTAAACTTATTGCATATTAGAGCGCCCAACAATAACAACAAAACTAATTATCAGGAACAAAAAAAATTGAGATTAAACAAGCCATCTTTGAAGTAATGATCATACCTGTTAAAAACGAAGAACACATAAAATCTTAATTAGGTTGAACCCATTTGTATTTATCCGAAGTTGACCATCTCCAAGCTCAAACTAAAATTAAATTGACAAAAACACAACATAAAAATGAATGGAAATATACAAGCTGAACCTAATAAGTACCACCAAAAGAGTAGATATTGAAGACCCATTTGGTGTAACGAACCATGTATATATGTATAGAAGAGAAAATGAAAGATAGGAAAATACCCATTAAGTCATTAACAAGTTACAATTCATAAGTTAAAATGAATGAGGGGTAAATGGATGAAGAAAGAATTAATATACTAATAATAGTCCTAAATAACAATAACAATAACAATAACAATAACAATAACAATAATAACACTATCAACAACAATAACAGTAATAATAATCCACAAATCAGAAGCATAAACCTGTAAATAGGAACAATGTTATATCGCAATAATCGCGTGGGCAGCAGAAGGAGTGAGTTGAAATGAAAGAAAGATGATTAGAAGCAGTCTTTGTCACCCACAAATCAAGAGTTAAGGTTACAAAACTTTAAAAATGAGTAAGGACGATTTACAGTTACTAACCTCAAATCAAAGGAAACAACTTAAAGGAAAATGGTGTCCGGCAGTTTGAGAAGCAAATAATTGAGGTGAGAAGGGAGGCGGTGAAGTAGGATTTTTTTAAGAGAAAAAATTAAGGTGAGGGGATGATAATAGATGGAGAGTACAAATAATTGAGGTGTGGGTCAGAAGTCCAATGAGGGAAGACTTCTGAAAAGGAAGAGCTCGGTAAAGACCAGAATTTGTAGACCATAAAAACAGCCCAACAAAGGGATATAAGTCACTATTCATTAGGAATAGTAACACTACCTTCCACACATTTTAAGAAGGTGGAAGGATGTAATGAAAATTATTTTGGAGATTCTCTTCAGTTGAATAACGACCAATAAACAAATGATAACTATTAATCGAAACGGAAAGAATTTATGTATTTACTAATGGCAGTTACTCCCTTCTTCCTTGTTCTTTTTTAGGGTATCTTAGTGAATTGTTGTCATTTCTATGTTAAGAACGTTTTATATGAGTAATTTGATCAGGTAACAAGAATATTGTTCACTTTTCATTCACTAAGTGGAACCACAAATGCCAAATGGCCTCCCATTTTTTTCTTTGTCCTTGTATCAAAATAAAAAGAACAATAAATAACCGGAACGGAGGAAGTTTTTTTTAACGGACATCCTAAAAAGGAGTCGTACGGTCTATACTAATAATAAAGTCCAACAAAAAAGCAACCCAAAAACCCTGGCAATTCGAATGAACCACCTAACAGCCAACCCATGTGATCTCAACAGCTTGTCATAAGATCACACAACGGTTATTTACGAGCTCTAATCTACGGTACTACGGGGTACTACGGAGTACTTCATGCGCACTCTGGGTATATTAGTCAGTCTTGCTTATGACTAAAGCCACCCCTAGCACTATTTTGAGGGTTAAAGGGTAAGAGCCAAAGTCGTAAAGGGTCCATTAGAGGTGAAACTTAAGATTTAGATGTCAAATAAAAATTATTACATGTGAAAAATCAAAATCTATTTTTATAGTTTTGGTGGACAATTAAATTTAAATAAAATACTACTTGTGCGGCCATGCTTCTGAGTTTTCGTACGAATTCTCGTAGCATATTATACATTCAATGTAAATTTCTAATATATTTATTATCTAAAATTAAAAATATATTTAAATTTAACAAATTCTCATTGAAGATGGCGCATATCCATCTTTAATAAAGACGAGTCGGACTTCCTTTTTACAAGAAGGCAAGTGGAACGATAAGTGATGATCCATTTGTTGTCGCAAACTGGAATGAGGTGGGAAAATATCCCTTGGAAATTGGAATCCCCTACATAAAAAATAGAGTACCGAAAATAGCCCTGATAGATTCTTCAGACTCTTCACTAGGGCTGAGTGAAACCGGTTATCCGGTCCGGTTTGACAATTCGGAGCGGTGCACCGGTTTTTTAGAAGACAATTTTTTCGCACCGTATCCGCACCGTTTTAATTCGGTAAACCGTTTTTTTGGGTATGGAATATCGGATAAACGGCTCCGGTTTTCTAACCGAATTATTGAAGTAACGTTTTTTTTTGGTAGCAAATAAAAATCGAAACAAATAAAAATCGAAATAATCAGATTCACAAAATTCGAAAATATATATAATAAAGACGAAAAAAAGAGTAAATCAATAAGATATACAAGAATATACAAGTAAAAACTAAAAAGAACAACAGTCAGATTCATATATTATAGCATATAATCATATATTCATATTGAAATAGACGGAATTCGGTTGATAAAGACGAAAAAAATTCAAAAAATATATAAGATAAAGACGAAAAAAAGAGTAAATCAATAAGATATACATGAATATACAAACCTTAGTAGATTACAACTCGAAAATTTGATGAATAGAAGGTAGATCTTGATTTTTAGAGTTAGATTTGAGGAAGGGGAAGAAGAAAAGATGGGAGGGACTCAGGGAAGTGTTTGTGTGAGAGTGTTTCAGCTGTTAGTTCTTAGGGTTTTGTTTTTGTTTTTTTTTTTTTTTCTTTAAATTGTGTATAACGGACTAATGGAGGGCTGAGCATTGTTTCGTTTTTTTATTGGGTTAATTAATCCGGTTTAAAATTCGGGCTCCGGTTTTGTATTATTGAAAACCGAAACCGCTCCGGTTTAACACAAAAAAAACCGGTGCGGACACCGAATCCGAAAAAAAAACCGATTATTCGGGCTCCGATATTCGGATTTCGGTTCGGATTTTGGTTCGGATTCGGTTTTTAAATTCGGATCGGCTTTTTCTGCTCAGCTCACTCTTCACTACCTCAGTGAGTCCCCCACGTTCTTAACGTGGACTCCTCCCTATAAACCACCTTCTCATCGCTGCAACAATGGCGGCACTCATACTCCCCCTATCAAGCACTTCTTAATTTACTCCCCAAATTACTAATTTAACCTTTTTCCACTTCCTCTCTTACTAGCTTCAATGGCGGACAGAGAAATTTCGTCAACTGTTAGTCATGACGAAGTTGCTGGTGCTATTCTTAGCAACAACAATGGCGCCAGCTCTCCTGGTAAATTAACTGCATACTCTTCATTTTTTTGCTTTAGTACTGAATTATTGATATTGATTTGCGAAATGAGTGGAGATAGATCAGGTTTAGTGGCGGAAGTAGGATTTGGAATTAGTTACGGACTAACGGTGGTGAGATTTCGAGGGAACTATTAATTCGATAAGTCAGATTAGAAAAGAAATCGAAAATTTTAACTAAAGATTTTAAACAATTGTCGTTATTAGGGGCAAGAGGTCCGCTAGCGGCTAGCCCCCTTAGTTCCGCCACTGATCAGGTTGTAATTTTGTTGTGTAGTTATTGAACTTCGGATTATTTTGGTGTGACGGTTATGTTGATATAGGTTGTAATGTTATCTTGAGGCAGCTTATCGAATTCCGGAGAATGCCATTTTGCCGTGGAGTAGCGGTTAATTATTAATTTTTGCAAATTTAGTACTTGATTTTAGGGAGTGGTTATACTTATTGCCTTGAGCGAGAGTATATTTGTATAGTGCTTGAGGCTAGTAGTCTAGTGATTGGAGGTGCTTCCGGAATTTAAGAGCTTTTGAGAGGGCTAATGTGTCGCTGTTATGCTTCCACTCGGTTGCATTTTGAGTCATCGACTCAAAAGAGAGGGTTTTTACGTGTTATTGGTTAGCGATTATGTTTGAGTTGAGTTACTCGGCTCTAGTTCAGTGGGTTAATTAAACTTGCCACCGGATGGAACACTGAAAGCTGCTTCTGGTTGTCGTTTTTCTCTTTCCGTTACCCAATTGAACTTTCAACAAAGTGTAAAAATTATAGTCCATATTCTCAGTTTAGTTGGTGAAAATACTTCTAAATTGTTTGAAGTGCTATGGATAAAGAAGAATGAAACTTCCACCATTACGACTGAAATTTAGAAAAAAAATCCCAAGCAATAAGTTGAGAACTTGAAATCGAAGATTTACAACTGTTAGACAACTGATGCTGGCATGGTGTGTTAACAACCTTCCTATTGCCATAATCTCAAGGAGGTAGAAGTCTTGGAAGTTTTTGTCAGAAAGGTTTATCTGTTGCACCACTAGTTTGTTCAACCGGTGATAATAAATGTATCTAAGTTTTTGGTTGTACAACAAAGATTTTGTACTAGCTCAATAATACCAGTAGGCAGTAGATGTTAATGATCTTTCAGCTTTCATTTCCTTGATTCCACACACAAAAATCAGTTCACTAATATTGTATGCTGTTTTCTGTTTGTCGATAATGATCCCATTTTACTGCGGCTACGTCTGTGTAAGATCAAGTCTGTTATAATTTTGTAAAGATGGGAAGGGTAATTGAATAGAACAGTTCAGCTTCGCATGGTTTTGTACTTGGACTGATACAGGCATACAAGTCTAACCATTGCTTTGCTTAGCTTTAGTCAATCCAAGCATAAGATGACTTTTTCTGAGAGTGCCCTCTACCCGTGTGCTTTGAGATAGGTTCATTTAGTTAGGGTGGCTGTAAGCTCATTAGTTTGAAAAGGCGCGCCTCGGCCTCGAGTGCGTCTAAGGCACGCCTTGGACAAGGTACATCTAAATTTTCAAATATGCAGTTTCTTTTCCCCATCCTTCTTAAATTGTACTCCTTTAGACGTTAGTAAGCTTGAAAACTCCTAAAAAGGAGCTGTTTTTTGTCGCCCATGCTTTACTTAATGTCGCCCGAATTTAGCACTGGCTTTCCAACTCTACCCTTATTTATCTCATGTTTTGATTTTCTAATTTATCTCCTCCCTTATTAGTCTCCAAACTTAATAACTAAATTAAATAACTTAAAATCTCCAATCATAAATGACGACAATTCAGAAGTGTAAAACGAATCAAATTAATTGATTCGACCGTACCCTTTCTTCAGTTTTTATTCTTCCTTAGCAAATATATGGTTTATGTGGATGGGGTATAGAAGCTAAGTATAGAGGACGTAAAATTCTGGACTTTCGCTGAACTTTTGGACTAAACGTTAGATGGAACTTTCGTCGGGGTTGTCGGCTCCGCTATCCTCCAGTGACCAGGATGGTGGGGCCTGATCGTGCGTGTTTACCGGGAACCTATGCATTCGTGTAAAGTTCACGAGTTGGTCAGCGTTTATTCGTGTTGTTTAAATGAACAAACCACGGTGGTGTCATGTAGCGTACACGATCACACCACGGTTGTGTCATGTACTTTACACGACCAGACCACGGCCGTGACGTGTGATTGACACGATCAGTCCACGGTGCTGTCACTTGAGTTACACGATCCTAAAAAAAAAAAATTAGCCTGTGACAAAATTGTAACTCGAATCAAAATTTCAATTTTCTGAGTTCACTCCGTTCTTCGTACATACTAATTTAGCGAATCACGAATAATACTACCTAATTTCTACATTTTGCAATTGAATATCCTACTCTATTAATTTTACATAATTACAACAGTTCAAGTAAATTAATTAAAAATTAAAGAGAGTAATTTACCTTAATCGTTGTTGTTGTAGTTTCTGTTGCCGTCTTCGTCGTGAAAGGGTTAAACAATTGTGATTTGAAAGGTGCGGTGGGGAGCAGAGGAATGTATATCACTATATCATAAGTAACAATGAGTGTATTATTAGGGCGTTAATTGTAAAAGGGTAATTTTGTAAAGTTGTTTATTGTAGGAGGGTAATTTCGTAATTTATACAGGCGACGTTAGTAATTTTCGGGCGCACAAAAAGACAAAAACTATTTTATTTGGCAAACAAAATTAAGTTCCAAAAATGAGGAGCCTCGCATCTAAAAGGCGCGCGCTTTCACCTTGCGTCTCATTGCCTCAGCCCCTTAGCGCCTCGGTGCGCCTTGCACTAACTACAGGTCACTCTAAAATATCCTTTGCCACTCAATTTAATCTTAGACAATATAGATTCAATGTGAGTGACACAAGACATTTTCTTTTTGGCATAATCACTAGTCTTTATTTTCTCCCATAATGGAGGATATGTCCTGAGCTAAGAAGTAGTTGTCTAAGTAAACGCAAAGATGTATGGATGTGGAGGGAATACTATACACAATTTCCTATTTCGGAACTTTAAACATAAATATCTGAGCAGAACACGTTTCGTCCTTCTAATTTACATAGGTTTTATTTTATATTTTTTCATGGTGCAACCGATGTGATATTTCTGATCTTGGCCGGTTTTTCAGCGGGTATAAGCTTCTCTAGGGTGAAGACTTTACCTGCGGATAAGAGAAATTGTGCTAATCTCGAGCCTGAATTGAGCCACTCTAAGCTTGAAAGATCAAAAACTGAAAGGCAAAGAACTTCAAACATACTTGCTTCTGAGTGTTGGACCAATTTCATAGTTTTGATAATGACATGTGTTTACGTGATTATATGTTTTACTCGATATATCATATGCGTGTAATTGTGTGCTTTAGTCTTATTATAGCTAGCAACAATTATGAGAAGAAAGATCAAAGTTAGACATAACTTTGATAAAGACTGTGAGACAAAGTTATAATAACTTCAGGAATAACTTCCAAACTCTGGAAGTTAACATGGAAGTTATAGCTACCAGGCATAACTTTAAAGAAAATCGCTTCAAGCAAGATCTACATAAAACAACACAAGACTCAAGATGGAGGGTCTTTGTGATCAAGATGAAGAGATGATCCGTATACTGAAGATCTTTGTGAAGATTAGATAGTATAGGTCGTCATTCGGTAACTATTCCATTCGAGAGATTTTATGTTCAAAGTTATAGCTTTAGCCTATGACTTTGGATGATAAATTATTGATGCGTGATTTTTGGAAATGAAATGTTTTGAAATGTTTTCAAAAGTGAAAGAGTATTTTTATATTTATCAAAAGTTTTATTAGAGAATATATTTATGAGATTTTATTGGTTAGTAATACAACTTATGGGTTGTCATGCTACCTATGATTTCTAATATATTCTATCTCAATTTGTTGTTAACCTAATTAGCCCACCTAGTGTTTGAGCCACCTAGGGTTTCATGGAAACCTAGGTTTGTGCCACCTAGGGTTGCGTGCCTCCTAGGGTTTCGTGTAGCTAGGGTAATTCGGTCTCCATAGGTTGTTTCCCTAGTTTACCTAATCTAGGACTAGGATTCTACTATATCTTTACAATAATATTTTGAAATATAAAGATAAATATATTTCTATAAGATAAACCAAATAATATTTTGAGATAAAGATATTTCTAAAAGATAAGCAAATATTATTTTATGATAAGATAAATATCTTTCTTAAATATTAAGCTAGGGTTTTAGATCTACTATATTTCTATTACTATAAATACTCCTTCATATCAAAATTGTAAATCACACGAAATACACAAGTACAACACGGCTACATATTTACTAGTGTTGATTTTCCAAAATCGTTTTAAAGCAAACCTTTGAGCAAATCAATATATATATATATAAAAGAGGCTTTTTTCGAGGCACGTGATTGGTTACAACTTTTTAAAAACACTTTAGTAAATAAATAATAATCTAAATTCTAAAATAATTTACCTAATTAAAAGGGAAATATAATATGAAGAGAATATTAGATATAAATATTTTATTTTCTAATATCTTATACTATCTATCATTCTTAGAGAATATTAGATAGAATATTAGATAGTATAAGATATTATGAAACATAGTACTCCGTATTTAATATTAAATACTGTTGGATATTAGGAAATATATCTATCTATCTATATACTTAAAAGATGAACTTTTCGAGCAATATTAGAGCCTCCAAAATTTGTAAACTACTAAAATAAATAAATATAAATAAATTAAATAAGTAAGTTGATGAAAAGAATTATAAATAAGAAATATACATGTTTTTATATAGCTATGATATATCTCTATTTCAAAAACATTTGATGAGTTTCACTAAAACTATTATACCAAAATCAATATTCGGCAAATATATGTACACCATAGTGGCCATTATACTCGACGTAAGTTTTGTTTCATGTTCTCCCTTCTACTTTTAATTCATGTTTAGTTTGAGTGCATTCTTCTATGTAATTGTAATTGTGTAGGGTATGTACGTATATCATTGTGCATTATCTTTTCATTAATCATTATTAATTTCTTTTGACATGAGTGTACTATTTTTATGTTATATCGTACATATTTATACTTTTTGACGTTGTTAATGAAGTTCGTTACTGCTTATACAGGATTACGTTGTTCCATATAATGACAAATCAAATTAATATGGTAACTAATAAGGTTGGTACTTAAATCTTATGTTTATGTACATCTTTTGTTTGATTCTATTTTCGTAAAATCATGAAAAACATCTACAAGTTCATGTATTCTAGAAGGCAAAGGTATAATTTCATTGTGATCTTATATGATCCCTTTCGATGTGAATTATGTTAGCTTCACAATAACTTAGTTTACTAACTCAATTTTGTTTTCTTCAGAAAAAGTACCCTCTAATCATAGGCTTCAATTGAGGATGCCAGCTACCGAGATACTTGACTCCTAGACTATAGGTCTAACTACAGTTTACTTCTTTTATGTTTGTTAAGAATAGATATTCAGTTTATTTTATTACGCCGTCGTTAAATCATCATTTATTCTATATAATTAAAACAGGAACCTTTCGAGCCATTAAAGAGAGTCCAATTTTAGTAAATAACTTTCGAGCCCCCACATTAAAAGTTGAATTTCGAGAAATATTAGAGAATCTAATTCCTACAAACCTCTTTAATTTAAAAAACAATATAAAAATCTATGTAATTAGTTGTATTTGTTTGTAGATAGAAAATATATTATATAATATTAAATACTATTAGATATTAGGAAATATATTATATAATATTAGATACTATTATTAAAAACACAACAAAATAAATAATAATCTAAATTCTAAAATAGTTTACCTAATTAAAAAGGAAATATAATATGTAGAGCATTTAGATATAAATAATATATTTATTAATATCTTATCTATCATTATATATATAAAAGAAACTTGTAAATGAGCCTATGTGACACAATGTGGGAATAGAATGAGGGCATTCAAGCTCTCTCATTCAATCTCAAGATTTCAATTTTAAATCAGCCAATAAAATGTAATCATTCTATATATTAACACCCTCTTCCTGCTGATTGATTAGAAAATAAAGGGTAAAATAGTCCATTATATTTTTCCAATCTCTATACAGCTATACTAATTACTACCTCGGTCATAGCAAAAAATCAATTTTCCAGGTGTGAATGTACACACATTTACCCATTCAATTACACCATTATTAAGAGAAAACCAAGTTCATTATTATCAAAACAAAACCTCAATAATGTCCTCTTCATACTTAATTATCAGAGTAAAGTAATTTATGGCATCATAACAAAACCTAAGTAATCTGCATCTCAACCTACCGATTCATCACATCAAAACAATTCATCTGATCCCAAGTCCCAACGGATTGATTCTATATACTGGAAAGTTGTCCAGAAAATCGATCTGTCTCGCGCTTAGTTCTTCGTAGGCCTTTATCGCATCCCTTGATCATTCGACCTATTTCGCGTCTTCTTACCTCCGACGTTTTTCCAGTCACGTTAATTCATACGACCGCCGCATTGTCAGTGAGTAGACCAATCATGACAGTAGTGCATCAATGAGGCAGGACGACGGTTTGTTAGCAGTAGTAGTAGAAAGTAGAAACGATGAAGATGGTAAACATAACTTGACATCTCCTCACCCACTATCTGCCATCCGACATATCAAGTTTCTTTGCTATCACAGCTCACAAATGTCATAGAACTATAGAAGAGACTCAAATTTCCATGAAATAAATAGGTCTACAATTCCAATTTCATGGAAATTTGATTTTTTAATGTTGCCCAGACTTTCATTTTTTCAGATGAAAATCAAAGTAAAATAAGGATCCCATAAATGTTGATACCTCGCCGCTAATGGATATCCGATACCACAAATTCTCACTTAAGACGGGTCGATCCTTCTTAACCTTGACACGGATCAGGCCCTTTTCACAAAAGGGCAAGTGGGGCTGCAATTGGGAGGCAAATGAAGCTCTCCACTTATCCCCGCTTGCTATTTGTGAGAGGGTCTGACCCGTCTTAAGCTTAAGACAGTTTCACCCGTTTTAAATGAGACTTTCTGATCCGATATTACCCCGTATCTGTTAAACTCTTATTTATTGCTCTTACCGTTGTCGCTTATATCTGGCTACAATGTCGGATCCTTCCCACAACAATGTAAGTGGGACTTGGCTTCCTCGAAACCATTCTCCCCAAGGATCCGACATGTCTACAACTGTAGGTAAGTATTTTTTAGATACTATAATATACAAATATTCTAAAATGGCCGAACATAGAAAAGGGTTTTTCAGTCGGGAAATCAAGAGAGTTTTTATTTTCTTAGTAGTAGGGAGGATTTCGCTTACTTACCCCGTATCTATTAATTTTATTTACTATTTTGCTTACTAATTATTACTGGAAAAAAGGATTACAAATCGAATTTATTATAGCGTACTTAATAAATAACCGAGTTTTTTGTGTATTTCCCGAGCTTTTGATGCTTTATAAGTTATATTTATTTTTTTGAATTAAAATGTCAAATTTAACTGAGCTTATGTAATATTTTTGACTTATATTGTAATTTTTTACCTTAATGTATCAGTAAACAAACTCAAAAATTTTATAATAAACCTCATAATTATACTTTTTTTATATTTTGTAGCCCTCCATTTAATTTTATACACACCCTTTTTTTACCCGTTTATCATAAAATCGTCTTAGATATAACAAATTTTTATCTTCGTGCAACCATTTACTCTATCTTGAATGGAAATAATCGAACTTTTGTAATTATCTTACACAAATGACCCAAATGTTAATCGAGCAATTCTCTTGCGGCGTGAATGATTCCAAAGAACAAATCATCAAACAATTGAGTCAATTTAGGGATAAGGCATGAATAATTTAGCATTAAAGAGGATTTTGGCTATGATGGTAGATGAAGAACCAATTTTGTGAATTTTTTTTAGAATTGATAGAAACTCTGCCCAATAACAACATATTTTTATTATTTAAGCTATTTGGAATTAGAATTGATGGAGCTTTGCTCAAAATGACTAATTGGGTCATTTTCATAAAATAAATAGAAATATTGATATAATAAGGAAATGATCATTTTACAAAAAAAAACGTTTTACAAAGTTATTTTCGTAATTACGCAAAGTCAACCATAAAGATATGAAAATTGTAAATGACAATTATTTTGGTTGATATAATACGGAGTTTAAATGTTTCGCAAGATTTACAAATGTTTTCGTTATATACAAATAATAACTGCGGCCATCAATGAGCAATCTACCATCACGATATGTTATTTGATGCTACATGCCGACACTTGAGATTCGAAGAAAAATTATTACTCATTAAATAATAAGTGGACAATAGGATAAATGTTCACTAATAATTGAAAATGACCCAAATGTGGTTCAGTTTAATAATATACTCTGAATTATACATGGTGTCAGGCCGAGCTCGTGGAATAGGTCGGGCTGGCCACCTAGGGATTGTATTGGGTCGGGTTGCCCGACCTTGCGTAAATTTTGCTCCTCAAATGGAGAGGCCGTGCTAGAAAAATAAAACCCGTGCATGCCCCGTTTATTGAGCGGGCCTAAGGGGTCGGGCTAAAAGCCACGTCTGGTCAGGCAAAAACGTGCCAGGTGGCGGGTCGGGGGTCGGGCCAGGCTAATCCACCCTTTTCCACATGTCTACTCCGAATTATAGTAAGCACAACCCGATACTATTGCGTTCAAAACTCAAGTATCATGATCACAATCATAATGCATGAGATAGTTTCATCCCCTTAACATCGATCCACTAGATTATGACTGCATTGTTCAAAGTCAAATAAGCAAAACGATTACTAAATAACGAAATAGTAACAAAAATATCTTAATTTACATCATAAAAATTTGATATTCTTATTGTAATTTTTCCCCAATATCTCTACAAAATTTTGAATATTTCCTACATTTATGAATATAAGTGTAACAAAAATAGTGTGTTTTGTTATGAATAATAGTCAATTCAATTTTATTTTATGCAAAATAGTTTAAAAGGTAACGTAGGTATGCGATGAGGATATGTGGCACCAAAATTATATACCAATGTATTACGTGTATATTTATGATAATTAGAATTAGATATATAGACATGCCACATCACATTAATTTTATGAAATTTAGTAATAATTTAATTTCTAAAAGTTAAAACAACCCCGTGAATTTTCACGGGTCTTATACTAGTACCCTTTCAAAAGTGGGGAGTTTCAAACAGTGTGCTTATGAATAGTCTTTTCTATTCTTACCTCAACCGTCCATCTCTCCTTCATCTCTGCCCTCCATTCTTCTTGAGTCTCCTCACCTATATGTCGTGCTCCAGTTAAACCCCCTTCCATGTAATCAGATGTCATCTCCCTCACCAAAATCTCGACGCTCTACTCACCAAATTCTTATTGCCCTTCTTACATCCATCTCACCAAATTCTCACTGCCCTTCTTACATGCATGGCTCCTACTCATATCTAGCGGTTTCTGGTTTACTCTTCGGTGCACACTTTGTTACTGTGGATGGTACTCGGTATAATTAGCGATATCAATTCCCTTTATATATTATATATTATATATTTCGTAATGTTTGTATTCCTGGGGTTTGGTGGGTGATTGACCGATTTTTCTTTGTGTAATTACCCAGTATGAATGCATTCAATTTCTACTGTATTCAAATTCATGTTCATTAGACGGATTTACTGCTATGTTATGTACATTAGATTATGGGTTCTTACTCTAATTTGAAATGGGTTAATTTACAGGGTTTATTAGATTAATGGGTTTAATTTAATTGAAGGGTTTATTGTTTTTGAACCCACGTAATTAATTTTCCATGAATCTGGGAAATTTCGGAGTGAGTTGGGTTTTGAAAGTTGTGATCTTTGTAGCTTTTAGTTGAATTTCGATTGGAAGATTGTAGCTTTTATTTTAATAGGATCTTTGATCTTTGTTTGTTGGCTGATGGGAGGTGCATTCTATTCCGGTTGATGCTGTCTTTGTTTATCGTCCTATTATGTATTCGGTAGTGGTTGTATTCCTGGGGTTTGATGTGAGGTTGCTTGGGTTGGTATGTGTGATTGCTTGGGTTTGGCCGTGACTTTGTTTCTGTATTTACCTCATCATTGTCGTATTGGTCTCATGTGTTATCGCCCTATATTCAGCTTGTTTTCTATGAGGTGATATGTGAATGCTTGGATAATCTTTTGCCCTTACGTTTCCTAACCTTTTGTCTGTGGGTCTTGAGGTCTGCTTCCTTGCCTGCATAATGTGGTTCGGGCGGGGTTTCGTTACCGTTACGTTGGGAACCTGCTTTTCTTATTACCGCCAAACCACTTTTCGTATATCTTGTAAGTGTTACGGGGCTTTCTTTTGCCCTTTTTCTTCCTCTTGTTTGCCTTTGTGGCCAGTTATCTAATTTTACTTATTCTTCGTTGTCATTCTCTAATTACCTTAACTCCTTTTATTATTGTTTTCCTGGGGTTCGATGATGTACTTGCAGCCTTGCAGGCTGTGGTTGGAGCGCCGCCTTAGTGCTTAGTATATTTGCCGCGTGTTCGCGGGTCATTACCGTGCTCTTGCTGATTGTTCTTGTAAGTGCTGGAGATCTTGTTTGTGCACTGCTGTCTTTCATCGCTTGCTTATTGTTTTGCGCTCATGTTTAGATTTGTTTGGTTCGGTTACTCTTTTTGGGTATTATAGTTGCCTCGCCAGCGGTGTCGGTTATTGAACTTAGGGCCTCTGATGGTTGGTTGTGAGTGAGAGCTATATCATTTTAGGGGGTATTCCTGGTTACTTATTCCAGTGGAGCGTACATATCTGAAATTGAAGTGGGGCTGGTTTGTTATAGGGCTCCTTTCACTTATAACGTGTTGTTGAATGGCCTGCAAGTTAAAGTTATTGAGCCTGATGGTATTTCAAATTCTGTCAATTGCAATAGCCTATACCTGCACAATTTGATGATTTATTGAGCAGTTAAAGTTATATTTGATCTGTTGAGTTCTGAACGTCCTGCATCCCTTGTGTTTTATTCTTCTATCTTAAGGGCCATCACATTAGGCTATACTTTTGCAAGCCCCGGCTGTGAGGCCCATGTCACTTATTTACAGAAGATTTGTGCTGCCGAGGTGTGTGAGTTGACGGCCTAAGGTAGGACACAACGGAAAGTCGTGCATTTTTTCTTTATTCTAAAAAGCATAATCTTTTACTAAATTTCTATGTTTGTTTGTTAGATCCTTATGAGGTAAGATAATACTATAATGGCGTGAATAATACCGTCGGTGATTTAAAATGTACTTACATTGCAAGTGCTTCTTAAAATCTACATTTGCAGTTACAAGTTAGGGGGCTTGTAGAGGGCGAGGGGGGAGAGAGAGACGCTCTTAATGTGGTATTTTCTTGTCGATTTAGAGTTCCATCTTATTGTCTAAACTCTAAATGATATTTCTTAACTGTCATGGAAGCCAATACCTAGCCTGATGGTAGTTCGTCAGTCGAAAGTTGCGCTTGGTTCTACCCTAAAGTCTGCTTGGTTCTACCACGAAGTCTGAAGGATAATTTAATTTGCGTGGACTGTTATTATGGAACAAACAAGTTCTCATTATTTACTTGTCAACCAAGAGTTTACTTGTTTGTCAGCCCGATGGTTTGTCAACCAAGAGTTAAACATGCTTCTACTCTCAAATCTCAAAGTATAAGTTTACTTGTTTGGACATGTTCTTATGTTATAAACAAGTTTGTTAGCGATGGTTGATAGACGCGTTACCCGAAGTTCAATAGTTTGTAATATATATGCTAGATGGCGTGTTGGGTGGCAATTTCTAAAGAGCTTTTTGAGCTTCTTGTCTTCTACTGATCCTCATCATTAAAAGGCTAGGCAAAGTGACCTTACAGGTTGCAGTGAATTTGAAAAGATGGCATTGTATAGGCGGTTGCAGTCTTGGCAAGGTGTGACTTGACACACTATCTGGAGCAATGAAACCAATTTTTTAGGTATTGCACTTGAGCTTTTATTTTTTACAACTTATTTTAACTCAATTTCAAAGTGAAGCATGATCGACTTTTTTAGTTAGCCTGATGGTATATCAAATTCTGTCAATTGCAATAGCCTATCTATCTAATTGTTTCAGTTGCGTTATTATGTGTTCATTGCAGTTTGTGTCCTTTTTAGTTGGGTTTAACCTTGTGACTTTTACAGTTGTTCCGTTGTTTTAGAAGTTGCGCCTGCCATGTTGGGTGACGTAGATCTAGGGTTTGGTGGGAGTGGGTTTGTGCCTTTTCTTGGCAGCCTGCTGTTTTTTTGTGTTTTATATTTTGTAAGTTATAGCCTGGCTCGGTGGTGTTTGATTGAGATTTTTTCTTTTTTGGGAGTTGTATTGATGTTTAATGGGATTTTATGTTTACTTGTCGTTTCTTTTGTGCTGACACAGGGGCACTGCTAATTTAATTAGCCTCATCTATTTGATTGTCTTTGAGGTATGAGTTTTTTTACTTGTTTTGACCTGTTCTTATGGTATAGTCAAGATTGTTAGCGATGGTTGCTAGGCGCGTTACCCAAGTTTAATACTTTGTAATATATATGCTACATGGCGTGGTGGATGGCAATTTCTAAAGAGCCTTTGGGGCTTTTCTTTTGTTGATCCTTCAGGGAACGGGGACGAGGTTCTTGTAGTGATACGTGCAATAAGGTTTTCCGCAAATGTACCAGTCGACTGCACGGAATGGGAGAGGGCTGGAGGTTTTTTTTTTCAAGAGATGTTGTGTTTCGCCCGTCCCGCTCTTGACTTACAGGGTAATTCTATAACACTTACTGTCATTTCAGGCATTACTTTTTATTGCGTGTCTGCCAAATTGCCAAACATCACTCCCGTTATCTTGTATATAAGTTGCGCCTATAACTGATTCATGGATTATGCTGTTTCCGGGCCAGTTTAGACTAAGATTGGTTGCGAGCAATTTGTTATATACTACTTTTGTGCCCGTTGACCAGGAAGTTGGTTATTTAGGGAATCACATCGGTTTAGACTTGCGCTTTTACGTGGGGTGCCATTAACACCTCAAAGTTAGCTATTTAATATGTTGTCAAGAACAACTCCAAACTAGATCTAACAAGTATCATGGTAAGCAATGATACTCCTAATTTTTGGGGATATCAGGCTACATTTGCTGAGCAGCCTCCTTTTCATTGTTAGCTGACCTTACAAATAGATGTTTCACATAAATCTCCTGCATTTTTTGCGTATATATGTAAAGCTAGCCGTTGAGGTTGTCTTGTTATTGACTCAAACGTAGTCGACGAGTTGTGTATCTTTCTTCCCGCAAGGGATGATGAATTTTTATATTAGTTTTTGGCCTGAACACTTTAGCGTCATTTTTTCCCGACTCCTTGTCATCACTTTTAAGGGGAGCGCAAAAAAAGGGTTCTCATTTTAGCTATATGCTAATCAGGCCGTCTTCTTTTGTTTTTCTTCGCAAATTTACGTCTTAAATGTCATTTTCCTTAGGTTACCATGTTCTTCCGATAAAAAAAACTCTTTGAATTGGAAGTGACCTGTATGGAGTCCTTTGGGTAAAACCTTACAAGCCTTTTTCACGCAACTTAGCAACTCTAATCGAAGCCTTGTTCAAAGGTATTTTCTCCTTCTTATAAGTCAATATGAATTTCATTTCTTATAAGCCAATACTAATTAATACTCCGTTTCTTCTATTTTTTCACCTCAGGATGCTTTTATTGTATCCTTAGGTTTTGGGGTAGAAATTAAACCTATAGATGTATCAATGGTAGTGTTGGGTTAGAAATTAAAATAAATATTGGAAATTTTACGAGCCGTGTTAGTAATGCAATAGCGTAAATTAAGAAAAATTCAAACTTTTTTTTGATTAAAAAGTTCGAATTTTTCAGTGTCTGAGCTGGTAGGTTTGATTATCGAAGTGATATACATTTTTTAAGCTCTACTTATATGTTGTTGCTCCATATAGAGTTACATACCCTTTCTTTATTTGTTTTGGCCTTACGGGTGAAATAAGTAACAGTATATATGAATCATGAATGTATTTCTCATGGTTATGAAGTGTCGGTCTTGGAATTGGATTGAAAGGATGTAGTGATTACTGATTAATTATTTTTGGAGTCTGGTAAGTTTGGTTATATAGTTACCCAAAAATTATAGTTTTGCTAAACAAACCCAAAATTATTTGTTGATCAATGACCTCAATAATTCTTGGGTGTGATTTCATTTAACAAATTATAGTATGAATTTGGGTA